>CM062827.1:4080211-4099244 GCA_031772345.1 Himalopsyche anomala
ATGAATACTCAAAATGAATTAAGTTCAATAAATGTGCAAAATTAAAAATTAAAAGTATTTTAATTACATTGAAATGATGTTATTCACGTGGCACAGTCGATAGATTTAAAGGAATGCAGTGGACCAACGATTTGATTTTGAATTGTGAAGTTGAAATGATCCACATCTTTGTTATTTGCTGCAAGAATTGCTCGTTCACTCAACCAATTATGATGTTTGTGATTAGCAATTATGAGACGAAATTTCAAAAATTCGGCAAAAACGAAATCAATCCATTCGATTCGTCGACAGGAACACGGCCGTTACAGATAGTCAGCAAATGCTTGGAGAAATCTGCGGCAGATGGTCGTTTAGAAATGCGACTCGCATGTTTGTCGTTAGCTGAAGTTTCTTAACATAGTGCCACAGAGTCGATGTTTTAAGCCAAGCGTTTATTTCATCGGCAGCGGTCGATCTTGGAATAACTGGTAGTGTTTGGCGAAAATCGCCAGATAGTAGAATCATTGCGCCTCCAAAACATTTGAGTCATTGCGCTGATCTTTCATAGTTCGGTTGAGTGCTTCCAATGTGGAGGAAAAATAAGCCACCATTTCCCTCATCAATTGCCTTCATTAAAGTATCGTACACTTTCTGTTGGGGGTTCAACAGTGGTACATTCGTTCGAAGTGATTGGTTCAATGCATCTCGATCATATTCACGTTTACGTTCCGATTCTCGATTGAAAGCGTCGTTCATTCCTCGATCTGGCGACGCATCATGCAGCGCATGAGGTAACACATATCTTCGATCAAAAGCAACGCCTGGTTATGTATCTCCTCATTCACCTCGAGATCGGGATTCCCTGAACTGACGCAAATTCGGTGTAAAGTGTCTTCGGACATGTCATCCTTGTACTTTTTCCACAATTCATTTGGATTCGATGGGAAGCGTGTCAAAAAAATGATAGCAAATAATGTGCGTATCTGACTTGGAGACGCAGAAACAATTGCTTCAGCGATTGTCATGTCCCAATGAGTTTAGTTTTCAAGCAAATTGAGCTATTGACATGCGGCACGAAATGTTTGGAATACGACGCCATTGACAGTTCGAAATGATTCGAAATGTCGACCAGAAGGGAATTATTGTTTTTTTTTCAGATTTTTCATGTTCACAGAACTGAAAGACTCTTAGAAAACCATTCCGAGCACTCTTACTGATTGGTTTAGAAATACTTGGTATAGTTAATACCTCTTTATTTCACTGTATTTTAAATAATAAAATTAGATCTTCACAATGTTGACAAACGACTACTTTTGTTTGACAGTAACTGTCAAACAAAGACTATCAAATTTAGGTAGGATAAATTTGTGCTCTATGCATGTCACCAACATAATGACAGGGATCTTTTCAAAATTATTCAAATAATACTTTTTTATAATTTTACGAAAGTTCATTCTAAATTTTCATATTTTTTATATTACCAAATGATATAAATTCTCATTATAACAAAGAACGCAACATTTTCTAAATCTTCAATATTATATTTATGAGATTATCTTTCATTAGAAAAAAAATTATTATTTTTTTGTTTAATGTTCCACACATACCAACAGTTATACATTCAATCCTGTTTTTATGCGGTAGATGCGTTCCACGAAATATCGCAAAAAAAAAAATCGCATAAAAAAAACTTGACTTCCATACAAAAATTGGGGTGCGTTACTTAAATTGTAAAATCTGCATAACTTTGAAACAGCGAGTTAAAATATACACTAAATCGCAAAGTATATGAAAATAAGGGGAAAACCACGGCGTAAAAATATTAAAAAATAATCACTGTATGAAAATTCTATGTGTGTTTTAAAGCATGTGGTTCTAAATCACTCTTTTTCGGAAGAAATAGTATGCGCATCAATTTCATAAAACTATGGCTGTTTTCTAACAATGAAATTAGTGATCAGAGTTTGTTCAGATTTTCTTTTTCGATAATTAATTGGTTATGCAGTTTGTTATACCCATATATATATATTTTAAAGTTATCGTTGAAACTTGAATGCGCGATCAGAATTTGAATCATTTAGAAAGAAATGATCTTCTAATTTACTGAAAAGTTGGATACCTTCTTCAATTATTTTTGCAGTGAAGAAACTGGAATTTCTTTCACTTCGTCATTGTTTTCTGGTTTTTTTGTCAAGAATTAAATTTAAATTATGAACATCTTCGTCACTTATAGCTTTATCTGTAAGTAATTCGTCGATACAATTTTCGCTAAAGGTATCAAACCTTTCTTCGCCAAGTTATATCGTAAAATATGGTACATCTAAAAAAATGCATTTCTAAAAAACCGCATTGCTTCGAAATCGCATAAAAAAACCACATAAAAGCAGCATTGACTGTATATGGGGATCAAAAATAAAATAATGATTTGATAGTATTCTATAACAATATAATATACATGAAAAGTATACTGACTTTTTTTTACATACCTTCTGATTTTATGTACTTTCATTCGTCTTTTCACATTTCAGTATATATTTTAGCGACGGTGATGAACATGAGACATAAATTCCTAAAAGTTTTTTTTTTAAATGGATATTGAAGATTTAGTTTCGATTTAGTTTAAAGTTGGCATTCCTAACTTGATTAACAAAATGCCTCACATGAGGTAACACATGTCTTCGATCTAAATCAAAGCCTGGTTATTTATCTCTTCATTCACCTCGAGATCGGGATTCCTTGAACTGACACGAATTCGATGTAAAATGTCATCCTTGAACTTGTTCCAGAGCTCACATGGATTCGATGTGAAGCATGTCAAAATAATGATAGAAAATAATGTGCGTATCTGACATGGAGATTCAGAAACAATTTCTTCAGTGATTGCCATGTCCCAATAAGTATAATTTTCAAGCAAATTGAGCTCTTGACATGCAAGTAGAAACATTCGTCATTTTTCGGATGAACTGTGTAAATGCGACCAAGAGCATCAATAGTCATTCGGGTGATCAGGAACCGCAACGCTTTGCTTTTGACGTTAAAATTTCTTCGATATAGCGTTCCAAGTGTAATAACGTGTCATCTCAGAGTAAAACAACGTTCGTGCAAAATATTGTTGTCAAAAATTTATATACCTAATTATAAATATAACCTTACTTCAATATTATCAGATTTTCTTTCGTTTTAATTTCATATCATCGATTTCTTTTATTCTAATCCATATTCTAAATTTCAAATTTTTTATAAGTCAGTAGTACGCAAAAGAAGCAAAAACAAACAAATATAAAAAACAGTGCGATCTGGTGGATTTTTCTGAAACCAGCTTACGACATTTTATCGTTTGATGAAGCTATTCGTCATTTGAAAATTTTATTCTGTATGAAGATATTTATTTTCTTTATAATTTATTTTCCGTGATATTTTTCCGATGTTTTAATGCTTATTCTGCTATTCTAGGCAAAAAGGAATTTTATAAAGCAAAGATCATTGAAATCCTTGGAGTAATTCTCGAGATATACGTGGTGTAAATAACCCGACTTTGTTTTATATATATAGATTACAAAATTAATGTTGCTACTTTTTCTTTCTTCTAAATGCGGGAAGGGGTTAAATAACACTCATTTCACTCATTATTAATTACAAACTTAATAAATAGTGATTGAAAGGGAAAAATCACAGGGGTCATGAATTTAAAAGTGGCGCGCCACCTGTCTTATTTATCATGTTATTTAATCATAATATAAATATATTAATGCTTTTATTAAATTTCAATAATTCTTATTTGTTTTTTTTGGCTCTTAAATGTATGTAGCTTTATGTACCAGGAAACGTTAGCGTCAAAGTTATTCGAGTCTCCTTAATCGATAAAGTTTTGAAAAATTGAAAACTCATAACCTCGTCGCAGATGGAAGGGCGTGATCGCTACAGAGGTGAGAAATTCTTAGTGAAGCCAGTTCACGGGGACTCCATATGCATTAATTTAGAAATCACATTTGATATGCTTCCCCTCATACTAAATCCGTGCATTTACACACATATGTACATACATATAAATACACATACACGTACACAGGTAAGTCAACCAAAGAGAGTCATTTTCATGATGCTAAGTTCGTTCTAAAATAATTTATTAATTTTAGACGAAACATAAGATCTGTATGATGGTGGGAGAGTATTTCCTAATTTCTCTTTTTATATAAGTATTAAATAATATTTTTTTTGTAGTAACGAAACAATTTGGTATTATCTTTGAAAATCGTTCTTGACAAAAGTGCCGAGAATTTTTCACTGTTTCCGCTCATAGCTTTATGTATTATAATAACCCTTGATGAAACATCTTAGTAAAAGTAGTATGTTAGTATCTATCAATATCCAAAATTGCCTATTTTAAGTCATCAGTAGCAAGGTGTAACTTGTAGGTCAGTATTTCATTGATAAATAATTGCTACAAATATCAAAGAATTCGACGTTGACGCCAATGTCATAATATACCATCTCAGTATAATTTTTATTACAACAATTGGTTGTAAAGAAAAAAAAGTTAATGTTAAACACGAATCGTTTACTGTAGTGAAATGAAACATTATTGAAGTTCAAGATGGTTATGAAAAAACATTGAAATTACGTCCATTCAAATCTGTAACTTTAAAATTAATATGTCAGACTTCAGATATAAAATTGAGATCAGTATCATGATTGAGTCAGGGGTTTTGAGATCGAAGATTATTTCACTTATATCTGATTATCGATTTCTGATATGCTTTAATTGTTCACTATCAACCATTTTTTTCAACTTTATTCTCTAAAATTGTCAATTTAAGAACGAACTTAGCATCACGAAAATGACTCTCTTTGTTAGACTTTTTTGTTTAGTGTATGTGTGTATGTATGTATGCGCATGTGTGTGTACATGTACGGATATAGTATGGTGGAAGCATATGGAATATGATTTGCAAAATAATGCATATGGAGTTCCCGTGAACTTCTTATCTCTGTAGTGATCACGCCCTTCCGTCTGCAAACGATGGTAAGGCGATGCAATTTACAATTTTTCAAAATCTTTATCGATGAAGGAGACTGAAAGAGCCTTGACGCTGGTGCGTCCTGGTACTTGAAGCTCCATAAATTTAATATCCAAAAATAAATAAATAGCATAACTCATTTGTTCTGAATGTTGAAAGATATTCAATATTAAATTTACATCAATATATGTATAATGTATTTATTTAAATGTATTATAAATCAATATTATTCATTCTAGGCACTTACATGTCAAGATAAGGACAGTTACTATTACTCTTTTAGTTTCGTTTATACGAAATGTACAAGTCAAATTTTACAAACTTATCATACACATTCCCTAAATAACAGAAAAAAGTTGTGTAAATATTATATACACAATTAAATGGCTCTGCTATCAGAGAGCTTCTTTTTCATTTATTGAATAGTACTGTTGTTAACATTTCAAAAAGATTATGTTATCAATTTATGGTTGTATATTTTTTTTGACAAAAACACCATTTTCAGGTTTTTATAAAAAGATGAAGCTTCATACTACTGGATAAACCGTTCCTATATTTTACTTCGCCATGTAATATTTTCCAATGCAAACACATTGGTGATAATTAATAACTCAAATCATCTGACGGGGTAAGGGTTAACGCCTCCGTAACGGCCTTGTTTGGTTTTATGTCACACGAAACGAGCTTTTCATACTCAAACACCAAGCTCTGCGAGCGGTTTCTTTAAGAAAAAAGCTCTAGCCGGTAACGTGGGGCAGGCGTACACGCAAAATGCTCCATCAATCATTCACTTTTCAGCGGGGACGTTTCTTCGCAAAGCTTTTTATATCGGGTGTTTATAAAACATCCACTGAGATCTAAGCGATTATATTTTTTATAAACAGACTATACGCACATGGTCAGTTTTTGCGCCAAATTTTGGTAAACTTTGGAAATTGTGATGACTGTTACGACGTAAATGAATTTGTATCACTTTTAAGGTGTTCATTTTCAATGCTTAGTGGAAAGACATTATTTTAAAAAGATAAACTACTCTTTTGTACTAATTCCGAGTTTATTTGATGTGATGAGTTAAACTAGTACTGATCATATTAAATAAGTAATTTAAATGTTTGGTACACATATATTAATTGAAAACGGGATGAAATAAATTATAGTAGAAGTCAATCGAAATAACATCGCAAACACTCATGCCTATGATCTGACATATTAGATTGAAAAAATCTAATTTTATTACTGATTTCGATAGAAAATTGACCCAGAACCATCTGTATGATAAGGTTAAACTCATTTCAATATACAAAGATGGCTGTCATGTAGTTCAACTTTTTTATTTTAAATTATTAATCAATTTATAAATCTATGTACGTGGCTTAAGACATGTTTAAATAGTCATGTCCTGTCTTTGTGTTGATAATTTATTTTTTGTACAATATTTTGAGTAGTTATTCATTTTATTTAATGTAGAATAATAGAAACTATTCAAAAAATAATAAAGTCAATTTGTGTTTCAATTAATAACAAAAGATCCTTATTTGTTATGAACAATTTATCACATTGAATTATTTATGGTTACTATGTAAAAACACTGTATTCAAATTCAAATAGTTGAGATTACCTTATAACACGTTGAATAACATCGGTTGTTACTTTCATCTAAAAGTTAAGTTTTTTCTATTAATTTAATGAACAGCCTGTTATTAAACATGAATATCTTTACTGAGGCTTTCTGTGAGGAAAGTGTGACTGCCGAGGAGTGATGCATCAAAAACCTTTCAGCAGAGGAAAAGTGCACAGTCAAACATGATCCGTCACGGTAGATTTTCAATAAAATTTCCTCAGTTCAACCCCAAAAATAATATGCAACCCAAATCCTTGTTTGTTTTGTGGCTGATCAAAAATCTTATTTTATATTTATCATAAAGTTTACATTAGGACTCACAATACCGAACAAAGAAATCAACAACAGTATTTTAAAAAAGTTTAAATAAAGCAAAAAACGGTCAATTGGGTTATCTGTACCGAGAGAATATAACAAAATCGCTATATTTATTTTATTTTCTATCAAATCTTGTCATTAAAAATATACATCTAAATAAGCGAGTTATTGTATTAATCATTTACGGTTAATTATTATAATATTGCATTATTAAACACTGTTATCAATTCTGGAACTTGTCAATATGAATACAGCTATGAATACATTTAAATATTTCAATTTATCGCGAACAATCTGATAAAATGTGATGGTTTTTATACATTCAAAATAAGATGTTGGTAAATTTTTAATACCAGTATTTCATTATTGAAAGAAACCAAACAATGAGTACCAACAATTGGTATCTACTTTTCGTCAATATTATTCTCGACATTTTATAACTTATTGTTTATTATTATTAAGTATGAGAATAAACTCTCTGTTATATTTAAAGTGTGATTCATATGGGATAATGTATAATTTTATAAAATAATGAGATATAAAAATAAAGGATATCGATCATACGGTTTTGCTTAGTATTTATTTTTGAACTGTTCGTTTTCTTCAATGGTATTTATTTCACGAGTATGATATTGTAATATCTCTATAAGATTTAAAAAATGTTATCTAATGATCCAAGTCAGAGGATCTTTTTTATCAAATTACATCTTGACAAAAGAAAATCTCAGATTATGAATATTTCAAAGGGAAGCTTTTTAAAACTGACAAAAATTATTTCTTTTGATTTTTTAACAGCGCCAAACATAATTACTTTGACGATAATTTAATGTTTTGAGAAGAATAAAATAACTCCCCTACAAAGGGTACAAATTAAAAGCAAAGGTACACGTTGGCGGTAACCGTTCCCTTGTTATCTGCAACGAATGAATAGATTTTTCAGGAAAATAAAACCCATCTCCCCATCGTTTACGATTCCTTTGTTAAATATCGCAGTCTTCAACATTTTATTTTGTAATCCTGCTTGAATTATGACCCCCGAAAAAAACGTGTTCGTTTCTCTACGGCCATAAGGAATATAGAATGAGACTCGAAAAAATCCCCTATCAGCCCACTCGAGCTTCTTATTTTTGTCGAGTGATGTACGAATTGGAAAATAGGTTTCCTAATCTACTTACAAAAATGCAAACGCACAGCTGTTGATAACGTTTGGAGTTCGAATGCGGTGAAAAAAACATTCACGATAATAAGAGAAATTAGTAATATAAATTGGTGCATGATTTACTTGAATCAAAAAATATACTTTTTCAAAAACATATTCACTGAAGGCAAAATATCACAATAAAAATAATAAAAGATTTTTAGTACTTTTTCCACTTAAAATTTATTTGATCAGGACCGGTTTCGCTCCTCACGAGCATTATCAACTGATAAGGAAAATAAATTAAACAGTGCTATTTATACAAGTTAAATTGAAATAAAAAGGTGTAAGCAATCACTAACAATTAGTCAATGTGACAAATATTTTAAAGTTGAAAGAGAAAAACTCGATGAGAATTTTAGTATTGTAAGTCACTCGAAATAAACTCGAGGTAAATCGACATCAAAAACACCCATGTCTTGACCTTACCGGAGATCGAACCCAGAACCATCTGGTCGGTAGAGCAAGCTCTAACCAACTAGTTCACAGCAGGCGAAGCAAAGCAAATAAGCCTTTAAACACGTAGTTGCGGTTTATAGTTTTGGTTTTCAGCAACCATGGTTGTCAGAGACCATGTCGCTCTTGTATAAGAGACCTAAAATAAAGGCTTCATGTATTTGACTGTGAACATTACAGTCGAGTGCTATGGCATAGCGGTTAGCGTTGTTTTCTTCCATGCCGGACCTCACGGGCTCGACTCCCAGTACAAACAGCATTTTTTTCGATGGATTTATCGATTCTTTTTCGTAGGCATGGATGTTTGTGATGTCTAAAAGATCACTCCCGCCCTTCCGATTCTTCAATAACTGGGCGTAGCGAGAGCAATTAGTTAATTACTAGTCCTGTTTTAGCCTTGTCCTTCTATCCTTACTACTTTGTTTGGAAAACAGAGGTTGAGCGACTGAGTAACAAACAGTTATATTAGAAAAACATCTGTGAAAAACCTCCACTAGGTGGTCATATGCTTCACATTGGGAGCGGGAATGGATAAAAAAAATACAATCCGACAACTGGTGAATTTATAAGTAATCAACGCTTGATTTCGATGCAAATATTTTACTTTATTAAATTGTAAACAGTATAGCAAGTATTTTTTAAAGTTAAGTACAAAAGTAAATCAGTACGAAAAATAAATATTTTAAGACTGAGGAAATATTCATTTGAATTTTGAAAAAAAATATTTTTATACTTTTCTCATCTTAATCGGCCTTTTTTCCATGCAACTTTACCTGGAATAAATGATTAAAGCTTTACATTTGATGCCGTGAGAGAATTTATATAGATATTTGATGAAAGTTTTCACCATCGATTTTGTTTGATATAATTTAATGAAAAGCTTTTTCAGATTATATAATTAATAATATATTCATAAAAAATATTTTAGTAACATCCTTAGTGCTATATCGATTTATTTTATTTCACCTATTATAAAATATTATTTACTGCAGAAAAATATTTTTTTGTCTCATAAAATTCAATGATTATTATAATCAAATAATTCTATGACTTGAACAAGAGTGAGGGGTTAACTTTATTTCTACGAATATGGTAGATATACTCTACGGTACAGGGAATTAATAACATTTATTTTTTATTTTTAATGAGATTAATTTACATAAAAAAAAGTGTTCATAATAGGGATTGCAAAACAGAACGAATATATAGACTTATAAAAAATACCTAAATACCGGTATTTAAAAAAATATGATCAATTGGAGTTTTAATACCCGACGAGTAAAAGAATATTATCAGTATTTTGATATTTCATATAAAGGACCAATAAAAAATAAACATCATTTTTGTAAATATCTCACGGTTTCTTAAAATATTAATAAGACATCAATATAAATAATTATCATTTCTGAAATCTGGTAATTTTAAAGCAACTATTGGCAGATTTAAAATATTTGAATTCATCACGAACAATTTTATCAACATATATGATATAAATAAATCATACGTTCAAAATTCGGTTTTGGTTAATTTTCAATACCAAAATACAGACAATTTTGCATTTCCACAACCGTATTTTTGGTATTAAAAAAAATGAATACTAGTATTGCAATACCAAATTCGGAAGAATGATATTATAATGAAAATCATATATAATATTATTGCCTATAATGTAGACTGTGAAAATGTCGATATATTGTTTTAAAATTAGGTGTTACATATTTTTAAGTAAAAATCTATTTACTATTTGTAATTGTTACTCTGTTTGATAAAGACTGATTCCTTTAAAAGAAATGAATGCAATTTATCATACAGTCGTAGAGTAATATTATATTTAGTTGAAATGAGCAAATATTTTAGAAAAAAGTTTGTTGCGTTGTAATATTCTACACGGCTTAAAGTATCGTAAAAGTGAAATAACCTCAGCCAATACACATTAGAATAATGCCATCTTCGTAAAATAAAAATATGCAATCCACCAAAACACCAACTAAAGACATGATTGTACTTAGGAGTTCAAGAAGAAAGTTTTTACCATTTTACTAGTTGACTCACTTCACCACTCGAATACCCATATATTGTATTTCGCAGAGTAGTAATGTTATTCGTGTTCAAATTTTTTCCAGGAATTTTCTGGAGAAATTCTTTTAAACTTGGTTACATGCACTTAAATGTAAAGAATGTTAAATAAAATAATGAAGTAAAAATAAAAATCTTTTATGAATTGAGTTCCATTATCTTTCCATATATTGTGGCAAACTTATTGAATTCTTTATAATTTTCCCAAGCCGGCATGACCGACGGGGTGGAAATATCCAAAAATTTCTATATTATTGATATCTGTGAATGAGAACAGCTTCAAAAATAAAATGTATTTTTTAAAACTTGCTAGAAAAATCATAAAATTTGTTTTAAATTACTTTAAAAATGTCAGTTGAGATCATTAAATTTGTCAACTTTTCATCCATAACGACTCTAACCACTCTCAATACGTGAAATAATTAAAAATTCCTTTCAGCTCTTATTAAAAAATGGACAAATACTTAATGGGTTAATTTTTTCTTCAGCTAAGTAGTATGAACGTGCCCCTAGACGAGAATATTCACCGACTATCCTGCTCCGAAAGCCCAGACGACTTTTTCGACCCCTTTCCTTCACTTGCCCCTCTTTCGTTCAGGGCTGATACAATACGTTACATTAATAAAAAATAGTATATAATATTGAAACCAATATGTGGTTTTGTACTATAAATATTTAGGGTTATCGTCGTTGGCTACGATTACCCAGCTTATGGGCTCGAATCCAATTCAAAAGAGTTTTGATTTTGAAGCAAAGTCTCAGGGATTGACTTACACCAAAAAATGTACAAATCTGAACACTTTGGGAATAACATAATTTATCACTCAAAGATGTGTATATTTATATTTGTGCTTATATGAGCTTCTTGTGAATTGCTATTCAACCTAATGTTCTCTTCTTTCGAGCGAAAAAATATAGTATTACATTATCTATTAACTGTGTATCGGTCTTCTATGATTGGTATATGTGATAAAAGCTGTTGGGCGACTAACTTCAAGCCAGTCTTCGTTAACTAGCAATTAAATCGATTTAGTACACCCGTCACGAGAATGGTACTACTCATAAAATCTAAAATAAAATCATTTATTTTGTGTAACTCTTGACTAGCTATACAAAACAATAATTGATGTATGTATCATGAAAAAAATCCTTATTATTAAACAAAATTACTAGCTTATAATCAAAATGTATATATTTTCCAAAAATCCGCAAGTTAATTAAATTTAAAAAAATATATAATTTTGAAAACAAAACATGTTCAGAACAGCTCATTTTATTATAATTTTTAATAATAGAAATAATATAAAATCAAATGGTCTTTATAAAAATAAACATAATAATTGATAGTTAACCTTTTTATTCATGTCCGTTCCCAATGCAGAGCAAGTGGACTTCAAATGGAATTAATCTCAACATTGTGTGTTTCTACTTAAACTTGTTAACACTCAGTTTCTCATCCTCTATTATTTTCAATGAGAGTAGGGGCAGAAAGATAAGGCAAAACAAGCAAAAAACTAATTGCTCTCTCCACGCACCACTTATTCTAAGGTAAGATGAATGGGATGAAGGGATTTATGATACCACATACGTCCATATCAATGAGCAGAAATACATACATTAATATGCCTTCCGTAACTGAAACCAATGACATTCACTACTTCACCAAGGAGCTGGAAAAATTATTATATATATTATTTTTTCACATCCCTGCACCCGTCATCCCTTATTCCCATTATTTGGCCATTCTTCCCGCCCCACTTGATTGTCTTTCTTCCCTTTTTTCTTTCCCGGTATATAGAGCTTTTCTTTCTTAAGGCTTTCATTACCTAATTACTTTAGTTATAGACGCTCTGTGTGTCTCTATCGACGATTTTCAAAATGGATTCGCAAACACAAATCACGGAACGTTTTAAGTGGAATGGATAGTTCGTATCTAAGCTAGATGTATCTATTACAACAATTTACGGCCATCGGGGATGTTTAGTAGGGTTAGTTTGAATTAAAAAGGCATCGTTAACTAAAATTACATAACGTTCAATAAATTTAAGCATTGTAAAAGCTCGTTATAGTATAATAAATACAAATTATGCCTTAATCGTTACTACACCGAATATAAGTATGTATACAGATAACAAATGTTGTGTTTAAAGAAAGCTTACTATTACGGCAATCTCCTTTCTCTGAAGAAATTATAATTTAACTAGCTGTAAGCCCGTTGACCTCAACGGGGGGATTTTTGTTGCATTTTTAAGAAGCCAGAAAATTACAAACCTATTTATTGAATAAGCCAGAAATTCTAAAAATAAAATAAATATATCTCGGGGCATATATCGACAGCATGCCCTGTTGTATTTAAATTGTAAATTATTTAATTTTTGGAATAATGTTGAGTTTGCTAACAATTATTTTTCCTATTAGCAGAAATATACCTCGTAAATTACCTAATTTTTGGAATAATGTTTAAGTTTGCTAACATTTTTTTTCGTAGTGACAGAAATTTCGTAAAATACTAAATCTTTGGAATAATGTTCAAGTTTGCTAACAATCATTTTTCATAGTAGCATAAATCGACCTCGGCGCATATATCGACAGCCCTGCAGTTTTAAATTGTAAATTACTTATTTTTTGAAATAATGTTTAAGTTTGCTAATAATCATTTTTCACATGCAAAATGGTATAAATTAATTGCACATTTTATCAAAACAAAATTATCAAAATGTTGACTGATTCTCCAAACAGAACTTGTTTTTTAAAATATATATAATGATTTTTACTGAAGTTATTTTATTACACATACTGAAATTATGCTTTCGCCAACAACTAACTATACCACGTATGTACCTAGATTAAAAACAAATCTTGAAATAATTGCGTCTTATATTTATTTTTTGAAAAACATATTTCGCTAGTCAATCGGATTTTGTTATTTTGGTAGCATTTATTTTCATACGATCAAGATGTACTGTGATTTAAAAAGAAAATTTTCAAAAAAAAAAATGTTATAAACCCAAAAAGAAGCGCTCTAGGCTAGATTCGAACCAAGTTCCTACAGATTATCAGCCGAGCGGCTTACCTCTAGGGTACAGTAGAATTGAGAAAAGTTCGAAAAATAAAACACATAATATGCATGCTGTTTTTTAAATAAAAAACGAAAGGTTCCATTTTCAAACGAAATTTAATATATATTATATATTTTCATCGTTTCTGATAATTGTGACGTTAGCTCAGTTGACAAAGAGCTCGGCTGATAATTCATAATTATGGGATCGATCGACGGTCGCGGAGCTTTTTTGTATGAGAATCCAAATTTTCAGCCATTTGATAATTCAACTGTTTATGTATGCATGTGAAGTATGCGTATTTTGGAATTTTTAGAATAATTTAAATGTGTGCTTAATCTATATATTAATAGTCGTTAATGTCCGTCCGTCTGTAAAATGTCCCCGATTTCCCCTTCCCCTCCTCCGCCCCAGCCACGCTGTCAACATTTTTTTATTCATACTAAAGAGATACTTTTTTCGTTTGTATATTATGGTCGCGATTTCGCCTATTCGATGACGTCAAGAAAGACGGTCCCCCTCCCCCCCATCCTGCCCCGCTGTCGTCATTAATTCATTTCTTCATTTTTCTCTGACGTCATGAGTGAATTTTTGAAATCATGACATTTTTATTTTATTATGTGTAAAAACAATTAATTTTCAAAAAATATTCTCTCAAGCTGTGGGATTCGATACCATGCCCCAATTTTCATGCGCGACGTTCGGACGGCTTACACACTGATCTACGAATCCACTTGAGAAAAGCGATATAAAAACATTATATAATTTAAATAATACAAAGCAAAAAAAAAGAACGCGTTTTAAGTGAACTAATAATGACATCTGTGGGTGAAATCTTGCACTAAACGATTTTGAATTCCAAGATTTCCACCTGCAGGGTTGTGAACGGCTATATAGGGCTGCTCAATTATATATAATAATTTAATTAACTATTTATTTATATATATACGAAAAATGGTTGTTAGCAAACTTAAACATTATTCCAAATATTAAATAATTTACGAGGTCTATTTCTGCTAATAGGAAAAATAATTGTTAGCAAACTTAAACATTATTCCAAAAATTAAGTAATTTACAAGGACTATTTTTGCTACTATGAAAAATAATTGTTAGCAAACTTAAAAATTATACCAAAAATAAAATAATTAACGAAATTTCTGCTTCTAAGAAAAATGGTTGTTAGCAAACTTAAACATTGTTCCAAAAATTAAGTAATTTACAAGGACTATTTTTGCTACTATGAAAAATGGTTGTTAGCAAACTTAAACATTATTCCAAAAATTAAATAATTTACGAGGTCTATTTCTGCTAATAGGAAAAATAATTGTTAGCAAACTTAAACATTATACCAAAAACAAAATAATTAACGAAATTTCTGCTTCTAAGAAAAATGGTTGTTAGCAAACTTAAACATTATTCCAAATATTAAATAATTTACGAGGTCTATTTCTGCTAATAGGAAAAATAATTGTTAGCAAACTTAAACATTATTCCAAAAATTAAGTAATTTACAAGGACTATTTTTGCTACTATGAAAAATGGTTGTTAGCAAATTTAAACATTATTCCAAAAATTAAATAATTTACGAGGTCTATTTCTGCTAATAGAAAAAATAATTGTTAGCAAACTTAAACATTATTCCAAAAATTAAGTAATTTACAAGGACTATTTTTGCTACTATGAAAAATAATTGTTAGCAAACTTAAAAATTATACCAAAAATAAAATAATTAACGAAATTTCTGCTTCTAAGAAAAATGGTTGTTAGCAAACATAAACATTATTCCAAAAATTAAGTAATTTCCAAGGACTATTTTTGCTACTATGAAAAATAATTGTTAGCAAACTTAAAAATTATACCAAAAACAAAATAATTAACGAAATTTCTGCTTCTAAGAAAAATGGTTGTTAGCAAACTTAAACATTATTCCAAATATTAAATAATTTACGAGGTCTATTTCTGCTAATAGGAAAAATAATTGTTAGCAAACTTAAACATTATTCCAAAAATTAAGTAATTTACAAGGACTATTTTTGCTACTATGAAAAATAATTGTTAGCAAACTTAAAAATTATACCAAAAATAAAATAATTAACGAAATTTCTGCTTCTAAGAAAAATGGTTGTTAGCAAACTTAAACATTATTCCAAAAATTAAATAATTTACGAGGTCTATTTCTGCTAATAGGAAAAATAATTGTTAGCAAACTTAAACATTATTCCAAAAATTAAGTAATTTACAAGGACTATTTTTGCTACTATGAAAAATAATTGTTAGCAAACTTAAAAATTATACCAAAAACAAAATAACTAACGAAATTTCTGCTTCTAAGAAAAATGGTTGTTAGCAAACTTAAACATTATTCCAAATATTAAATAATTTACGAGGTCTATTTCTGCTAATAGGAAAAATAATTGTTAGCAAACTTAAACATTATTCCAAAAATAAAGTAATTTACAAGGACTATTTTTGCTACTATGAAAAATGGTTGTTAGCAAATTTAAACATTATTCCAAAAATTAAATAATTTACGAGGTCTATTTCTGCTAATAGAAAAAATAATTGTTAGCAAACTTAAACATTATTCCAAAAATTAAGTAATTTACAAGGACTATTTTTGCTACTATGAAAAATAATTGTTAGCAAACTTAAAAATTATACCAAAAATAAAATAATTAACGAAATTTCTGCTTCTAAGAAAAATGGTTGTTAGCAAACATAAACATTATTCCAAAAATTAAATAATTTCCAAGGACTATTTTTGCTACTATGAAAAATAATTGTTAGCAAACTTAAAAATTATACCAAAAACAAAATAATTAACGAAATTTCTGCTTCTAAGAAAAATGGTTGTTAGCAAACTTAAACATTATTCCAAATATTAAATAATTTACGAGGTCTATTTCTGCTAATAGGAAAAATAATTGTTAGCAAACTTAAACATTATTCCAAAAATTAAGTAATTTACAAGGACTATTTTTGCTACTATGAAAAATAATTGTTAGCAAACTTAAAAATTATACCAAAAATAAAATAATTAACGAAATTTCTGCTTCTAAGAAAAATGGTTGTTAGCAAACTTAAACATTATTCCAAAAATTAAATAATTTACGAGGTCTATTTCTGCTAATAGGAAAAATAATTGTTAGCAAACTTAAACATTATTCCAAAAATTAAGTAATTTACAAGGACTATTTTTGCTACTATGAAAAATAATTGTTAGCAAACTTAAAAATTATACCAAAAACAAAATAACTAACGAAATTTCTGCTTCTAAGAAAAATGGTTGTTAGCAAACTTAAACATTATTCCAAATATTAAATAATTTACGAGGTCTATTTCTGCTAATAGGAAAAATAATTGTTAGCAAACTTAAACATTATTCCAAAAATAAAGTAATTTACAAGGACTATTTTTGCTACTATGAAAAATGGTTGTTAGCAAATTTAAACATTATTCCAAAAATTAAATAATTTACGAGGTCTATTTCTGCTAATAGAAAAAATAATTGTTAGCAAACTTAAACATTATTCCAAAAATTAAGTAATTTACAAGGACTATTTTTGCTACTATGAAAAATAATTGTTAGCAAACTTAAAAATTATACCAAAAATAAAATAATTAACGAAATTTCTGCTTCTAAGAAAAATGGTTGTTAGCAAACATAAACATTATTCCAAAAATTAAATAATTTACAAGGACTATTTTTGCTACTATGAAAAATAATTGTTAGCAAACTTAAAAATTATACCAAAAACAAAATAATTAACGAAATTTCTGCTTCTAAGAAAAATGGTTGTTAGCAAACTTAAACATTATTCCAAATATTAAATAATTTACGAGGTCTATTTCTGCTAATAGGAAAAATAATTGTTAGCAAACTTAAACATTATTCCAAAAATTAAGTAATTTACAAGGACTATTTTTGCTACTATGAAAAATAATTGTTAGCAAACTTAAAAATTATACCAAAAATAAAATAATTAACGAAATTTCTGCTTCTAAGAAAAATGGTTGTTAGCAAACTTAAACATTATTCCAAAAATTAAATAATTTACGAGGTCTATTTCTGCTAATAGGAAAATTAATTGTTAGCAAACTTAAACATTATTCCAAAAATTAAGTAATTTACAAGGACTATTTTTGCTACTATGAAAAATAATTGTTAGCAAACTTAAAAATTATACCAAAAATAAAATAATTAACGAAATTTCTGCTTCTAAGAAAAATGGGTGTTAGCAAACTTAAACATTATTCCAAAAATTAAATAATTTACGAGGTCTATTTCTGCTAATAGGAAAAATAATTGTTAGCAAACTTAAACATTATTCCAAAAATTAAGTAATTTACAAGGACTATTTTTGCTACTATGAAAAATGGTTGTTAGCAAATTTAAACATTATTCCAAAAATTAAATAATTTACGAGGTCTATTTCTGCTAATAGAAAAAATAATTGTTAGCAAACTTAAACATTATTCCAAAAATTAAGTAATTTACAAGGACTATTTTTGCTACTATGAAAAATAATTGTTAGCAAACTTAAAAATTATACCAAAAATAAAATAATTAACGAAATTTCTGCTTCTAAGAAAAATGGTTGTTAGCAAACATAAACATTATTCCAAAAATTAAATAATTTACAAAATTTCTGCTATTACGAAAAATAATTGTTAGCAAACTAGAACATTATTCCAAAAATAAATAATTTACAATTTAAATACTGCAGGGCAGGGCTGTCGATATACGCCCCGAGATATTTCTTTTACTATCAGAATTTCTGGATTATTCAATAAATAGGTTAGTAATTTATTTTTCACGCCAGTAACTTTTCTGACTACTTAAAAATGCAACAAAAATCTCTCCGTTGAGGTCAACGGGCTTACAGCTAGTATATATAATTAAATGAGATCGATGCTGACAGTTGTTCGTTTGCCCGAGCGGTAACGATTTCAACTCATAATCCAGAAGCGATGGTTCGAACCACGGCCGCGGCGCTTTTTTGTATGAGAATTCAAATTTTCAGCCATTGATTCGTTTCGTCAAATAACAGTGTATTAATTAATGGCGACAGCGGGGCAGGATGGGGTGGGGGGGGAGGAGGACCGTCTTTCTTGACGTCATCGAAAAGGCGAAATCGCGACCATATACAAACGAAAAAAGTATGTATTTAGTATGAATAAAAAAATGGTTGACTGGGGGGTTGGGGCGGAGGTGGGGGAGGGAAAATCGGGGACAATTTACAGACGGACGGACGGACATTATCGACTATTAATATATAGATTATTAGACTAATTTTTTTTATTTATC